>CM038640.1:2381146-2403646 GCA_021554675.1 Leuciscus idus | reverse complement strand
GTGACGTCGAATGATGAGCACTATATACCCTGTAGTTTTTCTACTTTATATAGTTTATAAGCTACTTTATACTTTACTAGTTTATATAAAGCTGATATTGATACACGATGCTCATTTGGCCAAGAAGCCTACACACAGAAACTGTATCATTTATTTTGGTCATGTTTCTATACTGAACAACTTTGGGAAAATATTGACACATTTATTAAAGATAATATCCAGCAAGATATTTCCATAACTTTAAAACACATCTTTTTTTTTTGGATACTTTGATCCTGACCATATTAAAATAATGCTTTCTTTGTTATAAATTTAATCTATCTTCTTTGCTAATTTTAGGTCCATAAATGTAAGTTTACCAACAACAAACCATTTTTTTTTTTTAAAGAGTTTAAAATGTATCTTAATGCGATTACATCTTCAGTAAATAAGAAAGCAAGCTAGAATTAGATTAATATCTTACCTTTTTTTTTCAGCTCTTTGATAACTCTTCTTTCCTCATTTGTATTCTGATGATATTGAACATGTCTAAGAATCTCTGGAAAAACATTTTGAGTATCCTTCTGGGTTATTGATCCTGATAGTTCCGGCCAGTTGATAATACCTAGAATATCTAAATCAACTGCTGGCGGTAGATCCTTCTCCTATTTAACACCAAAACTCTGGAACAGTCTTCCTAACATTGTCCGGGAAGCAGACACACTCTGTCAGTTCAAAGCTAGACTAAAAACACATCTCTTTGACCTAGCATACACATAACACATTACAGACTTCTATAATTCAATGTTAGGCTGCATAGATTAGGTCAGCCGGAACCGGGAACACTTCCCATAAATCCTGATGTACTCGTTACATCATAAGAAGAATGGCGTCTACGCTAATATTAGTCTCTCTGTTTATCCCGAGGTTTACCGCAGTCCGCCGGATCCAGGCCGTATCCAGATCTGAAGAAGGACCTGCGCCTGGACACGATGACAACGCAGGAAAAATATTTTATTATTATTATTATTATTAAAAGCGCTATATAAATGAAGATGTCTTGACTTGATATCTCATTGAAATCTAAAAAATGTTATTCTTGGTTTTACACATTATGAGAGAGAAAATTCGGATGTTTTTATTTATTTATTCAGTCTTATTTTGTTCTTGGCTAAATATTTTATACACAAAGAGTAAATTTAGTCAAGTCAAGTCACATTTATCTATATAGGCTTTTTACAACACAGATTGTTTCGAAGCAACTTTACAGAGATAACAGGAAAATAATGCAACAAAGTTTGTTTCCAGAAGAAAATAGCGTCACAGTCCAGCTTAAGGAAGTTCAGTGATGTTTCATTTTTGTAGTAAAAAATTTATTCATTTAAATAAATATAAAATAAATAATTTAATTTGTTCAATAAAAAAAAATAAAAAAATGTATTCCGAGTTCACAGGTCGAATGTCCGACTCTGGCGTTCCAGACATTATTTTCAAGAACGAAGTGGGAAGAACCAAAATCCAAGGAGTCTGGAACGCAGTCACGTCTTATTGGATGTTTTTGACCTGTATAATTGTTTTTTTTAATATATATCAATGCCTCAACGGCCCAATAAAATATATGGCAGTATTTTTAGTATTTCTAAGACTGCTTCTTTGAATTAACTCCCTCTTAATCTGATGATGCACAGACACACAACCAACTTTGACCTTTCACAGTAATTTTAATACATTTAAATGTATTCATTAGCAGACACTTTTCAACAATAATGTGATAGGCTATATGCATACACAAGTTTTAAAATAAAACATTATACATGTTTATCTAGGCCTACTCAAATAATTTTGACAGCTGACAACATTAAATAAATAAACCTTAAAACATCAACAAATGGAATTCTACATATTACATCTTAAAATGACTCTAGAAACTGCTCTGTTAAACTGTAAACCTGTAAAAGACAAGCTGGCATTCACTGATGTGAATCTGTGAGACGCTGAACAGGCGTCGTTCATCAGGGTCGCACATGTTCAGAGATCTAGCGGTGTCAGATCAGCTCCTGCTTCTCCTGACAGATTCAGCTTCTCATGATCATCAGGGTCGCTCATGTTCAGAGATCTAGCGGTGTCAGATCAGCTCCTGCTTCTCCTGACAGATTCAGCTTCTCATGATCATCAGGGTCACTCATGTTCAGAGATCTAGCGGTGTCAGATCAGCTCCTGCTTCTCCTGACAGATTCAGTTCCTCATGATCATCAGGGTCACTCATGTTCAGAGATCTAGCGGTGTCAGATCAGCTCCTGCTTCTCCTGACAGATTCAGCTTCTCATGATCATCAGGGTCGCTCATGTTCAGAGATCTAGCGGTGTCAGATCAGCTCCTGCTTCTCCTGACAGATTCAGCTTCTCATGATCATCAGGGTCGCTCATGTTCAGAGATCTAGCGGTGTCAGATCAGCTCCTGCTTCTCCTGACAGATTCAGCTTCTCATGATCATCAGGGTCACTCATGTTCAGAGATCTAGCGGTGTCAGATCAGCTCCTGCTTCTCCTGACAGATTCAGTTCCTCATGATCATCAGGGTCACTCATGTTCAGAGATCTAGCGGTGTCAGATCAGCTCCTGCTTCTCCTGACAGATTCAGCTTCTCATGATCATCAGGGTCGCTCATGTTCAGAGATCTAGCGGTGTCAGATCAGCTCCTGCTTCTCCTGACAGATTCAGCTTCTCATGATCATCAGGGTCGCTCATGTTCAGAGATCTAGCGGTGTCAGATCAGCTCCTGCTTCTCCTGACAGATTCAGCTTCTCATGATCATCAGGGTCACTCATGTTCAGAGATCTAGCGGTGTCAGATCAGCTCCTGCTTCTCCTGACAGATTCAGCTTCTCATGATCATCAGGGTCGCTCATGTTCAGAGATCTAGCGGTGTCAGATCAGCTCCTGCTTCTCCTGACAGATTCAGCTTCTCATGATCATCAGGGTCGCTCATGTTCAGAGATCTAGCGGTGTCAGATCAGCTCCTGCTTCTCCTGACAGATTCAGTTCCTCATGATCATCAGGGTCGCTCATGTTCAGAGATCTAGCCGTGTCAGATCAGCTCCTGCTTCTCCTGACAGATTCAGTTCCTCATGATCATCAGGGTCGCTCATGTTCAGAGATCTAGCGGTGTCAGATCAGCTCCTGCTTCTCCTGACAGATTCAGCTTCTCATGATCATCAGGGTCGCTCATGTTCAGAGATCTAGCGGTGTCAGATCAGCTCCTGCTTCTCCTGACAGATTCAGTTTCTCATGATCATCAGGGTCGCTCATGTTCAGAGATCTAGCCGTGTCAGATCAGCTCCTGCTTCTCCTGACAGATTCAGCTTCTCATGATCATCAGGGTCGCTCATGTTCAGAGATCTAGCGGTGTCAGATCAGCTCCTGCTTCTCCTGACAGATTCAGTTTCTCATGATCATCAGGGTCGCTCATGTTCAGAGATCTAGCGGTGTCAGATCAGCTCCTGCTTCTCCTGACAGATTCAGCTTCTCATGATCATCAGGGTCGCTCATGTTCAGAGATCTAGCGGTGTCAGATCAGCTCCTGCTTCTCCTGACAGATTCAGTTTCTCATGATCATCAGGGTCGCACATGTTCAGAGATCTAGCGGTGTCAGATCAGCTCCTGCTTCTCCTGACAGATTCAGCTTCTCATGATCATCAGGGTCGCACATGTTCAGAGATCTAGCGGTGTCAGATCAGCTCCTGCTTCTCCTGACAGATTCAGCTTCTCATGATCATCAGGGTCGCTCATGTTCAGAGATCTAGCGGTGTCAGATCAGCTCCTGCTTCTCCTGACAGATTCAGCTTCTCATGATCATCAGGGTCGCTCATGTTCAGAGATCTAGCGGTGTCAGATCAGCTCCTGCTTCTCCTGACAGATTCAGCTTCTCATGATCATCAGGGTCGCACATGTTCAGAGATCTAGCGGTGTCAGATCAGCTCCTGCTTCTCCTGACAGATTCAGCTTCTCATGATCATCAGGGTCGCTCATGTTCAGAGATCTAGCGGTGTCAGATCAGCTCCTGCTTCTCCTGACAGATTCAGTTTCTCATGATCATCAGGGTCGCTCATGTTCAGAGATCTAGCGGTGTCAGATCAGCTCCTGCTTCTCCTGACAGATTCAGTTTCTCATGATCATCAGGGTCGCTCATGTTCAGAGATCTAGCGGTGTCAGATCAGCTCCTGCTTCTCCTGACAGATTCAGCTTCTCATGATAGAAGCATGTCCTGAGAGTGCTTAATCTAGTTCAGGAGTGAGTGATGTGTTGAGTTTCCACCAATCACAAGCCTGTATTAAAGAGCCTCTGAAGAAAATACTGTTAGGATCAGGATAGTTAATCTTTAATTTGGTCATCTTTCAGAAATTTGGTAGGCCTATATATACTTGTTTTACAAATATATCTATTTTCATACCGTTCAGATTTGACAGGAATCTGACGCAGGAATCTTTATCCGTGTTCATTAGTAGTGCAGGAGTTGTAGTGGTGTTCATTAGTAGAGCAGGAGTTGTAGTCGTGTACATTAGTAGAGCGGGAGTTGTAGTCGTGTACATTAGTAGAGCAGGAGTTGTAGTCGTGTTCATTAGTAGAGCAGGAGTTGTAGTCGTGTACATTAGTAGAGCATGAGTTGTAGTCGTGTACATTAGTAGAGCAGGAGTTGTAGTCGTGTACATTAGTAGAGCAGGAGTTGTAGTCGTGTACATTAGTAGTGCAGGAGTTGTAGTCGTGTACATTAGTAGTGCAGGAGTTGTAGTCGTGTACATTAGTAGAGCAGGAGTTGTAGTCGTGTACATTAGTAGAGCAGGAGTTGTAGTCGTGTACATTAGTAGAGCAGGAGTTGTAGTCGTGTACATTAGTAGAGCAGGAGTTGTAGTCGTGTACATTAGTAGTGCAGGAGTTGTAGTCGTGTACATTAGTAGAGCAGGAGTTGTAGTCGTGTACATTAGTAGTGCAGGAGTTGTAGTCGTGTACATTAGTAGAGCAGGAGTTGTAGTCGTGTACATTAGTAGAGCAGGAGTTGTAGTCGTGTACATTAGTAGAGCAGGAGTTGTAGTCGTGTACATTAGTAGAGCAGGAATCTTTATCCATGTTCATTAGTAGTGCAGGAGTTGTAGTTGTGTTCATTAGTAGAGCAGGAGTTGTAGTCGTGTACATTAGTAGTGCAGGAGTTGTAGTCGTGTACATTAGTAGAGCAGGAATCTTTATCCATGTTCATTAGTAGTGCAGGAGTTGTAGTTGTGTTCATTAGTAGAGCAGGAGTTGTAGTCGTGTACATTAGTAGAGCAGGAGTTGTAGTCGTGTACATTAGTAGAGCAGGAGTTGTAGTCGTGTACATTAGTAGAGCAGGAGTTGTAGTCGTGTACATTAGTAGAGCAGAAGTTGTAGTCGTGTACATTAGTAGAGCAGGAATCTTTATCCATGTTCATTAGTAGTGCAGGAGTTGTAGTTGTGTTCATTAGTAGAGCAGGAGTTGTAGTCGTGTACATTAGTAGTGCAGGAGTTGTAGTCGTGTTCATTAGTAGAGCAGGAGTTGTAGTCGTGTACATTAGTAGAGCAGGAGTTGTAGTCGTGTACATTAGTAGAGCAGGAATCTTTATCCATGTTCATTAGTAGAGCAGGAGTTGTAGTCGTGTACATTAGTAGAGCGGGAGTTGTAGTCGTGTACATTAGTAGAGCGGGAGTTGTAGTCGTGTACATTAGTAGAGCGGGAGTTGTAGTCGTGTACATTAGTAGAGCAGGAGTTGTAGTCGTGTACATTAGTAGAGCAGGAGTTGTAGTCGTGTACATTAGTAGAGCAGGAGTTGTAGTCGTGTACATTAGTAGAGCAGGAGTTGTAGTCGTGTACATTAGTAGAGCAGGAGTTGTAGTCGTGTTCATTAGTAGAGCAGGAGTTGTAGTTGTGTACATTAGTAGAGCATGTTAAACGGACAGTATGGAATTTTTCGCCACTAGGGGTCGCTAACCTATTTACAATAACAAAGGCGTAGTTTGATGACGCAACATTTGCTAAGAATTATGGATCTTGTCGTCAACGTCAAGCCGACCGATCAAATAATGTTTATGGATGACTGAATACATCGATGCTTTTATCATGACTGTGATATGAAGCAGTTCGGGATTGCTAAGAGACAGGTATCAGCTCCACACGCGACGCGAGTCCCGCGGATATAAAAGAAATATGGACATTTCATTCTACCGAACTACACGCAGAATTACTACTCACAGGTCAGTTTATTAGACAAATTAAACTTGTGAGGTAACGCAGCGCTGTTTCACTTGGTCTAACATTACACTATCACGCTAAACTCTATTTGAATGTGTTGAAATGTATGTGTTAGTTTGTCTGTATGAGACTAGCAGTAAGCTAGATCAACATTAGAATAACATACAGATCATATTCTAACATTTTATCATTGTTGAACTATATAACATTGATTAGTTTTATGTAAATGTGCTCACCTGTTTAATAAAGTAACGTTACATGTAGGAGCGGTCGAAGTCTCGGACGTGGAGCTCTCGTTTATACACTGTCTATGGGAGCTCTAGGCATCTCGAAAACACCGCGCTGATATTGATTCTCGTTTTAGTTCTCCTTTTGTATCCAAAGTCTGCTTGCCATGGTCCATAATGTTTGAACGAAACAACAACAGCGTGCAAATAGACATTGCGAACTACAAAGTTGTCCGCGTCAGTCGCTTTGGTTACTATCAGAGGGCTCTGGTTCATAGCTCTGGTTGCTATGACAATACGATCGGAAACCAGGGACAACGCGGATATGACGCCATTGACGGCGACAAAACGGAAATAAAGAAACGGGACGTTTCTCGAATTAAATTACAAATTTCTCCTGGTTTGAAAGTTGTTGGAAACAGTCAGGATAATGTAAGTACACAACTAAAAAAAATATATAACATAGATATAGTGATTTTTGCTATTTTTAAAGCAAAAAAGTTACATATTGTGCCTTTAAGGCATTAATAAGGATTTTTAGTTCTACTTTTTTTCTAGCAAAGTTCCTAAAGCTGCTGTGTGCAAAAATGGGTGAAGATCCGACCAATGGCCGAGGAGGAGTTTCTCAAAAAATTCAAAATGCCGGAGGAAGAAGAGGAAGAGGAAGAGGAAGAAAAAAAATAGTAAACGGGTTATAGGAAACCAATAGTGCCCTGACTCAAGCCTTGAAGCCTCATAAAAACACACATGCCTTGTCCAAATACACACATTGTGGTCTTGGCCACTTGAGAGCGCAGTGCTCTTAATGCACACTAAACCCATAGGTATTCGAGGCTAAGCGTATCCCATCATGCATCATGTCCGGGAACTCATGTGTCCCAAAACGCGAGATGTCGAGGAAAACATATTCCGCTGTAATTTAAATTAATTAGATATATATATAATTTGGTAGTAAAAACATAAAGTGTTGCACATTTGATTGGTTCAGAGATGAGTGTGGTGTGTGTAGGCTTATTTTGAACTACATTTGCAACTGTTTCTATCACTTAATTACAAGCACCACCATTTTAAATGTGTGTCTTCTGTTTCATAGCGACTACTGTACAGCCCTGTAGAAGTTTATTTTAAAATGCAAAGTATGAAAATATAATAAATAAAAGCTCTGTAAACACTTGCATTTTTGCAAGACTATAAGTGTGTGTCCCATTGAGTCATCAAAAGTTCTACACACACTTGCAGTCTTTACGCCTACTTGAACACTTGGGAGAAATACGTCATGCAAGTAGACAAGTGGTCAAGTGCAAAGACCGCAAGTGTGTGTGTTTGGACACGGCAACAGACTCACGTTAGAGAAGCGCACTGAGACTAGAGGAAAGGAACCGGGAAATGAGACGCAGTGACACCGCAGCAGCACTTCTTCCTCCGCTCCATCGGGTGTCAGTGTGTGTGTGAGTGTGTGTGTGTGAGTGAACGGAGAAGAACGCAGACACTTCACCGGGCTGAGTTAGGAAACGTGGCCTTAAGCGAGTCGAGCGGATATCAATGAGAAACACACTCAGTTGTGAGACACACACACTCAGTAGTTGACTCTAAGCGCAGACTGATATCTAGGGTCTCTGAAGGCGCAGATCATGGCTGATGTGGAGCAGAGCGTGCCGGGGCCGGACGGGTCCAGTAACGGCTCTGACGCGGTGAACGGGACCGCGGGCCGGTTCGTGTCCAGCGCCGAGGGCACCGCTCTGGCGTACGGGAGTCTGCTTCTCATGGCCCTGCTGCCCATCTTCTTCGGGGCCCTGCGCTCCGTGGGCTGCTCCAAAGGCAAGGTAACGTTACTGAGACCCTATCCCTGTCAGATGATGTCTGGAGACAGACAGTGGAAAAGCCACATGAATGTTTAAATCTGTACACTATCACCATGAACTGATGTAGACATGAGTTTAGTGCGTTCGAGTCGTTTGGAGAGTCAGAGGTGCTGCTGTTAGATGATGCTGATGATTCACAGGCCTGTTATAGTGCCATATGTCACCCAGTACATGATGTGTTTCACATTCATAATCGCATCCACTGATGCCTTATGCGTGCTTACTGGAAACTGTGTTATTTACTTACCAGTGTAATTATGTCGTTTCATCCAAACCTGTATGATTATTGTGATTCTTCTGAAGCCATATTCAAACTATAAGAACTGACTCCACTTTCTGCTGCAGCTCTCACATCTTAAGTTAGAGATGCACCGATTCCGATTTCCGATTTTTCTTTGTAAATGTGATCTGCCGATAACTATTTGTGCAGATTTCTATTTTCTTTCAAAAAATGTTTTATTGGTAATACAAACAAAAATCTACTTTTCTTCAATTCAATTTTCTTTTTCATAAAAAGGTAAAAAGACAGATAATAAGAACAAATACACAAGAGCACAAATAAATGCAATAGAATATAGAGAGATATGAAATAAACATGGCTTTAACTTTTTCAGGTGGGCACTATACAGTATATTCGGGTAAGAAATACTACAGAAATTAAGTAATCATACACTGCATAGCCTTCATTGGAAAAATTAAATACAGATTAATGCTTACAGATTAATGCTTAAAATTAGTTACAAAAGTTATTCAGTCAAGAGCAGATAGTGATTTTCTCTTTTGTTCTTTGATTAACATGACAAGACAGCAGCAGGAATATTAGACTGTTGTCACTTTAAACGTTTATCCAATATACTGATCTAATATACTGTAAGCCCGTTTATCGGTCCAAATGGCAGTCTCCGTTACTGTCTTTCCTTTTACGCAACACAACAAGATTAAATGAAATACATTTTCTCATATGTATTACCTCGTTATTTCATCTGACTCCATAAATGAAAGAGGTTTTAATGATATCTGTGCATCATTAAAAGTGAGCAAATGTTTGTTATATTCTTTTTAACTCTTTAAATATATTTTACCCATTCCAGATTAGGAAGCTATGTCGCGTCTTCTGTTTTTAACGCGGGTCTCACGTTCACAAGCTCATCAGTTTTGGTCACCAAACAGAGGTAATTGTCTATATACCTGAGATCGGTCGTAAATTAAAACAGAGGTAAGACACACCCAGATTTTGATTGGTCAAGCAGCACTTTTGCTGCCCTAAATGGAAATTCACTTCTTGTCTTTGCAAAACACTTACACTTTAATGCCAAATATTAGTTGTCACTAATCTGACGCAAAAACGTGTGGGAACATAGGGCTGTGCGATATAGCAAAAAAAATTATCACGATATAATGTTTCATATCGTTCGGTATCGATAATTATTGACATTTTTTTAGAACCTTTTTTTTTTTAAGACAAGTAGAAAAGTTTGAATTTAAACCACTGTTTTTTATTTTATTTATCCACATTAAGGCAAACAACTAATTATTTTAGTTTTAGCAGTCAAAAATAAAATGTAAAAAAAATATCTTCTTTATGTCTTATATTAAGATAAAAAAGTAAGTGTTACAGAAACTCTTGAACTTAAAATGTTATAAAATGTGTGCAAAGTGCAATGTAAAAGTGTAAACGTAGAAGACAAGGCAAACTTTGAGGTAGATCAACATCTGTAATAAGTAGGGGTGTAACGGTTCCTTATGACACAGTGGTGTCACGGTTAGGTACATTTTGAGATACAGCAAAAAGAAAGAAATGCCAAAGAAATTTCCTTGATTTAAAAAAATAAATAAAAATTATTAAAAAGAAAAGTTATTTTTAAATAAGTCTGAGTTTTCCCTACATCTTGAAACGTTTACTTTTATAAATGGGGGTAATATATTTGAAGGATGAACAAATGTGTTTTGGTCATCACATTAAAAATAACATTTAAATATGATAATATTTGAGTTTTGAAGTGCTGGAAAAAGATGTGTGATGTACTTGAAAGCATTTTACTATTCCTGCCAAACATGGTTACTGTGAGTGTTACTACAGTACAGGGTGGGCCATTTATATGGATACACCGTGGTGGCATGGGAGTGGTTGGTGATATTGAGGTCCTGTTTGTGGCACATTAGTATATGTCATGGTCACCACCCATCTTGAGGAGTTTGCCCCCTCACATGTACTGGTGTGCCACAAACGGGAATTTGGTGTCACCAGCCATTCCCATGTTGTTGCGGTGTATCCATAAAAATGGCCCACCCTGTACATTAAATCCATATACAATGATTGTTGCTGATCTATGGACTTAAATATAACTAGTTCATTCATGGCACAATGTTTCTCCTGGTTTCCACGTCAGCGCAGTTTGATCCGTTAATAACGGAGAAATTTGAATGTTTCTCACTCGATCTCACGCTGATGTTATTACTTCAGTGGCGAATTCAAATGCTTTCTTTACTGGATCTCTTAGCGCTGTGTAGTAACAGTGTCGCTTGATCAAGATCGACTCGCGCTGCACTGACATTGATGGTCCAAACTGATAAACGGTCCGTGGAGCACAAAATAATAACGCAGTTTCGTTCTGCTTTCATTCCGCTTGCCATTTGATGTCGGGCGACGTTATGGTGGTCGCGCGTGCATTTGAATGAAAATATTGAGCGCTATATCGAACATTTTTTTATATCGTTACCGACAATGGTGTACCGTCGATAAATACCGATACCGTTTTATCGCCCAGCCCTACGGGAACATACAAATCCATTTAATCTACTTGGGAAAACAATTTCAGAGTCAGCCGGAATAAAATCAAATGTAACAATTTATTATGTCAGGTAAATGTATGATGCCAATTACATAATCAGTTCAAAGATAATAAATACAAAACATCAAATGCTCTGGAATAAAGAGAAAAGACGTGAACCTGACATCAGAATCAGAGTCTCAGCCACTCTCAGCATCACAGGCTGATCTGAGCTACAAATCGCCCCGAGCCTCTTCAGCATCTCCTTAAATACGTAAACATGAGTTCACAGTGGGAATTTGCATTAATCACCGTCCCAGACATACTGGGGACAGAAGTGGATTTACATGGGGGCACACCCACAGCAGTTAACAAGATATCTCTAAACTCTCCACACCTTATTAGCTTTTTGGTGTACTTCTGTGGGAATGAGACCTTTGTACCAGTCGCACTGAGACATTTCAAATGATACCAAACATATATAATACAGTATGACAATTGTTCATATTAAACCATATAGATCTTTGGGTGAATTCAGGTTGGGATGGGTGAAGGGAATGATGTGTAAATTGGGAGGTGATCAACTCAAGTGTGATAATGTCTTGAATGGGAATGATAATATAGCAAGAGTTCAAATGTTAATTTCCTTTGTTTTCTCAGAGAGTAGCCCTCTCTTCCAGTTCTTCCAGTTTCTCCAGTCTTACAATACTGTTACACAACGTGTTATCTTTCTCAACTAATTAGGTTCCAAAAATGACTGTTATATAAAACCATTTAAAAATCATAACATAGCAATAACATGTGAATTCACAAAGACTGCAATTACATTAAACAAATATATGCACTGTGAGTTTAATAGCCTATATGTGCTCTTAAATGAATTGCATGCGTGCAGGTTATGTGTGCCTTTTTTACAATAACATGCATTTGATGAAGCATATAAAGTCTGACACGTTTTTTGTTTCATGGCGTTTCGTGTTGCACTGTTGTCATTTACATGTGTGGAGTGCGTCTCAAACTCCATCTCTGCGTGCTGTGAGTTTGGACTTCTTATAACGTTCATCTGGGAATGCAATGTGTGCCATTTCAGATTTGTAAGGTAAATCATTCATAAACCTACGTCAACACAGGAGAATACATCAATACAGCTTCCTAAATATGCTAACTGTTCATCGCAATTTCAAAATACAATTTTAAACCCTCGCTCTGAGTTTGCATGTTTTGATGTCCACATGTTCTTGTTGAAGAAATTACAGTGGCTGTAGCATTTCTAATTGCCTGATATTAAGTAGACATTTTAATGAAATGTCGTTTGGCCAAAAACACGGATTTGATCAAGGCCGTTGGCGCCCTCTTCAGGCATTTGTTTTAATACATAATGGACAGAGGCTGATTGTTAGTCTTATGTATATTACATTATGTATACAGTTTGATACTTTATTTGAACCAATTATAATTGCCTCATTGTTGTTATATGTATTTTAAGTCATTTTAAAGGCTATTGTTCGCCTTAGGTCTTTTTTTTTTACTACAAAAAAAAAGATCCGATTAATCATGGACCGATTACCAAAATAATCGTTAGTGACAGCCCTACATTGACCGTTTAAGTGCAGTAAGCCACTAATTTTGGTACTTGCAAATCACAAGCTGTTGGAGGCGGCTTGTGTGCTCCACTTATATAGATCAGAGGTGCGCTCGCTTTTGGTGTGAGTGCGAAACCTGTGGGAATTAGTACAATTATGGGCAATACAAGCGGGTGTGTGTCACTTCACTGTCGGAGAGAAGAGAGCGAGAACGTGCAGCTGACGTTATCGCCTGTGCTGCTGGCAACAAAATGGTCCTGTGCGGAATCGGTAAGATGTGAGACTGACCAGCCGGTTACCAGTCCGGGCCAATCATGCGGAAAATAGTCTGATTCCTGTCTCAGGCTGATCGATCGGTGCATCTCTACTTGGGGTTAGTTCACCCAAAAATGAAAATTCTGCCATTAATTACCCACCCTCATGTTGTTCCAAACACTTTAGACTTTCGTTCATCTTCAAACCAGTTCTGTACTCTCCATTGACAGCTATGGTTCTTAGCTCATTGGTTCTTGCAGAGGCTCAAACGTGCTGCGTAACACGAGAATGAACCTCATTGGTTCTTGTGAAGCTCAGATGTGCTGCGTAACACAATAATGAACCTCATTGGTTCTCGCTGAAGCTCAAACGTGCTGCGTAACACGAGAATGAACCTCATTGGTTCTTGTGAAGCTCAGATGTGCTGCGTAACACGAGAATGAACCTCATTGGTTCTTGCAGAAGCTCAAACGTGCTGCGTAACACAATAATGAACCTCATTGGTTCTCGCTGAAGCTCAAACGTGCTGCGTAACACGAGAATGAACCTCATTGGTTCTCGCAGAAGCTCAAACGTGCTGCGTAACACGAGAATAAACCTCATTGGTTCTCGCAGAAGCTCAAACGTGCTGCGTAACACGAGAATGAACCTCATTGGTTCTTGTGAAGCTCAGATGTGCTGCGTAACACAATAATGAACCTCATTGGTTCTCGCTGAAGCTCAAACGTGCTGCGGAACACGAGAATGAACCTCATTGGTTCTTGTGAAGCTCAGATGTGCTGCGTAACACGAGAATGAACCTCATTGGTTCTTGCAGAAGCTCAAACGTGCTGCGTAACACAATAATGAACCTCATTGGTTCTCGCTGAAGCTCAAACGTGCTGCGTAACACGAGAATGAACCTCATTGGTTCTCGCAGAAGCTCAAACGTGCTGCGTAACACAAGAATAAACCTCATTGGTTCTTGAGAAGCTCAAACGTGCTGCGTAACAAGAATGAACCTCATTGGTTCTTGCAGAAGCTCAAATGTGCTGCGTAACACGAGAATGAACCTCATTGGTTCTTGTGAAGCTCAGACGTGCTGCGTAACACGAGAATGAACCTCATTGGTTCTTGTGAAGCTCAAATGTGCTGCGTAACACGAGAATGAACCTCATTGGTTCTTGCGGAAGATCAAATGTGCTGCGTAACACGAGAATGAACCTCATTGGTTCTTGCGGAAGCTCAAACGTGCTGCGTAACACGAGAATGAACCTCATTGGTTCTTGCGGAAGCTCAAACGTGCTGCGTAACACGAGAATGAACCTCATTGGTTCTTGCGGAAGCTCAAACGTGCTGCTTAACACGACAATGAACCTCATTGGTTCTTGCGGAAGCTCAAATGTGCTGCGTAACACGACAATGAACCTCATTGGTTCTTGTGAAGCTCAGACGTGCTGCGTAACACAAGAATGAACCTCATTGGTTCTTGCTGAAGCTCAAACGTGCTGCGTAACAGAAGAATGAACCTCATTGGTTCTTGCTGAAGCTCAAACGTGCTGCGTAACACGAGTGAACCTCATTGGTTCTTGCAGAAGCTCAGACGTGCTGCGTTAAACGAGAATGAACCTCATTGGTTCTCGCTGAATCTCAAACGTGCTGCGTAACACGAGTGAACCTCATTGGTTCTTGCAGAAGCTCAGACGTGCTGCGTTAAACGAGAATGAACCTCATTGGTTCTTGCTGAAGCTCAAACGTGCTGCGTAAGAATGAACCTCATTGGTTCTCATACGTTTTTATACTAATAATGTTATAATTACATTTTTAATGGCATTATTCTGTTTGTTCTGTTTCTACTGTTTTTTTTAAATAAACATTTAAACGGTGGCTGTCAGAAACATGATGGATTAAATATTATGAAAATGTAATATGTAATAGTGCGTATTCATTTAGCAAAACGCTTCTCTCTAGAGTTTATTTTTCTAGCTGACTTTTGAGTTTATGGTCACTGAACGGCTTTTCTGAGGTAAATATAACTTTGTGACGTTGTTTACAAGCTGTTTTATTGACATCTTTCCATGGTTGAAACACTGAGCGATTACATGATACAGATTTCAGTCATTTGTACTGTATCTTTCAACATTTCATTCGTTTATTAAGTTGGCTTGAGAAAGCCAACTTACTGAAATCCTATTTAAACTTATTATTCTTCTTCTTCTTTTTCTGACCGCAAATTTTTAGACACTAACTCCTCCTAGACCGTTCAAGCTACATACTCCAAACTCGGGTCAGACCTTCATACTGTTCTGACTTGAGTTGCTATATCTTTTCAGACTGATTTGACTTTCATCTAATCTTTCTTTCTTTCTAACTAATCTATCTTTCTAACTAATCTATCTATTTATCATTCTATCTATCTTTCTTTCTAACTAATATATCTTTCTAACTAATCCATCTTTCGTTCTAACTAATCTCTTTCTTTTTAACTAACAAATCCATCTTTCTTTCTTTCTAACTAATCTGTCTTTCTTTCTAACTAATATATCTTTCTTTCATTCTAACTAATCTTTCTTTCTTTCTAACTAATCTATCTTTCTATCTAATCTATCTTTCTTTCTAACTAATATATCTTTCTTTCATTCTAACTAATCTATCTTTCTTTCTTTCTAACTAATCTATCTTTCTATCTAATCTATCTTTCTTTCAAACTAATCCATCTTTCTTTTTAACTAACTAATCCATCTTTCTTTCTAACTAATATATCTTTCTTTCTTTCTTTCATTCTAACTAATCTTTCTTTCTTTCTTTCTAACTAATCTATCTTTCTATCTAATCTATCTTTCTTTCTTTCTAACTAGTATATCTTTCTTTCTTTCTTTCTTTCTTTCTTTCTTTCTTTCTAACTAATCTATCTATTTATCATTCTATCAAATCTATCTTTCTTTCTAACTAATATATCTTAGTTTCTAACTAATCCATCTATCGTTCTAACTAATCTATCTTTCTTTTTAACTAACTAATCCATCTTTCTTTCTAACTAATATATCTTTCTTTCTTTCTTTCATTCTAACTAATCTTTCTTTCTTTCTTTCTATCTAACTAATCTATCTTTCTAACTAATCCATCTTTCTTTCTAACTAATATATATTTCATTCTAACTAATCTTTATTTCTTTCTAACTAATCTATCTTTCTATCTAATCTATCTTTCTTTCAAACTAATCCATCTTTCTTTTTAACTAACTAATCCATCTTTCTTTCTAACTAATATATCTTTCTTTCTTTCATTCTAACTAATCTTTCTTTCTTTCTTTCTAACTAATCTATCTTTCTATCTAATCTATCTTTCTTTCTTTCTTTCTAACTAATATATCTTTCTTTCTTTCTTTCATTCTAACTAATCTATCTTTCTTTCTTTCTAACTAATCTATCTTTCTATCTAATCTCTTTCTTTCTAGCTAATCTATCTTTCTTTCTTTCTTTCTTTTTAAATAATCCATCTTTCTTTCTTTCTAACTAATTCATCTTTCTTTCTTTCTAACTAACCAATCCATCTTTCTTTCTAACTAATATATTTATTTCATTCTAACTAATATTTCTTTCTTTATTTCTTTCTATATAATCCATCTTTCTTTCTAACTGATCTATCTTTCTTTCTTGTTAACTGATCCATCTTTCTTTCTTTCTTTCTATCTAATCCATCTTTCTTTCTTTCTTTCTTTCTAACTATTCTATCGTTCTTTCTAACTATTCTATCTTTCTATCTAATCTATCTTTCTTTCTAACTAATCTTTCTTTCTTTTTAACTAATCCATCTTTCTTTCTAACTAATCTATCTTTTTTCTTTCATTCTAACTAATCTATCTTTCTTTCTTTCTAACTAATCTATTTATCCTTCTATCTAATCTATCTTTCTTTCTAATCTATCTTTCTTTCTTTCTAACTAACTAACTAATCAATCTTTTTTCTTTATCTCTTACTAATCTATCTTTCTTTATTTCTAACTAATCAGTCTTTCTTTCTTTCTTTCTTTCTTTCTTTCTTTCATTCTAACGAATCAGTCTTTCTTTGTTTCTTTTTAACTAATCCATCTATCTTTCTTGCTAACTAATCTATCTATTTATCCTTCTATCTAATCTATCTTTCTTTCTAATTAATCTGTTTCTTTCTTTCTAACTAATCATCTTTCTTTCTTTCTTTCTTTCTTTCTTTCTTACTAATCAATCTTTTTTCTTTCTCTCTTACTAATCTATCTTTCTTTCTAACTAATCTATCTATCTTTCTTGCTAACTAATCTATCTTTCTTTCTTTTTAACTAATCCATATTTCTTTCTATATAATCCATCTTTCTTTCTAACTGATCTATCTTTCTTTCTTGTTAACTGATCCATCTTTCTTTCTTTCTAACTAATCCATCTTTCTTTCTTTCTAACTAATCCATCTTTCTTTCTTTCTAACCAACTAATCCACCATTCATTCTTTCTTTCATTCTAGCTAATCTATCTTTCTTTCTAACTAATCCATCTTTCTTTCTTTCTAACTAATCCATCTTTCTTTCTTTCTTTCTTTCTTTCTTTCTTTCTTTCTTTCTTTCTTTTTTCTAACTAATCTTTCTTTCTTTCTAACTAATCCATTTTTCTTTCTTTCATTCTAACTAATCAATGTTTCTTTCTTTCATTCTAACTAATCTATTTTCTTTCTTTCTTTTTAACTAATCCATCTTTCTTTCTTTCTTTCTTTCTCTTTTTCTTTCTTTCTTTCTTTCTTTCTCTTTTTCTTTCTTTCTTTCTTTCTTTCTTTCTTTCTTTCTTTCTTACTAATCAATCTTTTTTCTTTCTCTCTTACTAATCTATCTTTCTTTCATTCTAACTAATCAGTCTTTCTTTCTTTCTTTCTTTCTTTCTTTTTAACTAATCCATCTTTCTTTCTTTCTAAATAACTAATCCACCTTTCTTTCTTTCTTTCTTTCTTTCTTTCTTTCTTTCTTTCTTTCTTACTAATCAATCTTTCTTTCTTTCTTACTAATCAATCTTTTTTCTTTCTCTCTTACTAATCAATCTTTTTTCTTTCTCTCTTACTAATCTATCTTTCTTTCTTTCTAACTAATCAGTCTTTCTTTCTTTCATTCGAACTAATCAGTCTTTCTTTCTTTTTTTAACTAATCCATCTATCTTTCTTGCTAACTAATCTTTCTTTCTTTCTTTCTTTCTTTCTTTCTTTCTTTCTTTCTTTCTTTCTTTCTTTCTTTCTTTCTTTCTTTCTTTCTTTCTTTCTTTCTTTCAACTAATCCATATTTCTTTCTTTCAACTAATCCATATTTCTTTCTTTCTTTCAACTAATCCATATTTCTTTCTTTCTTTCAACTAATCCATATTTCTTTCTTTCTTTCAACTAATCCATATTTCTTTCTTTCTTTCAACTAATCCATATTTCTTTCTTTCTTTCTTTCTTTCTTTCTTTCTTTCTTTCTTTCTTTCAACTAATCCATATTTCTTTCTTTCTTTCTTTCTTTCAACTAATCCATATTTCTTTCTTTCTTTCTTTCTTTCTTTCAACTAATCCATATTTCTTTCTTTCTTTCCTTCTTTCTTTTTTCTAACTAATCTTTTCTTTCTCTTTCTTTCAACTAATCCATATTTCTTTCTTTCTTTCTTTCTTTCTTTCTTTCCTTTCTTTTTTCTAACTAATCTTTTCTTTCTTTCTTTCTTTCTTTCTTTCTTTCTTTCTTTCTTTCTTTCTTACTAATCTTTTTTTTCTTTCTAACTAATCTGTTTTCTTTCTTTCTAACTAATCTTTCTTTCTAATATTTCTTTCTAACTAATCTTTCTCTCATTCTTTCTAATTCTTTCCTTCTTTCTTTCTTTCTTTCTTTCTTTCTTACTAATCTTTTTTTTCTTTCTAACTAATGTTTTCTTTCTTTCTAACTAATCTTTCTTTCTAATATTTCTTTCTAACTAATCTTTCTCTCATTCTTTCTAATCTTTTCTTTCTTTCTTTCTTTCTTTTTTCTTTTTTTCTTTCTTTCTTTCTTTCTTTTTTTCTTTTTTCTTTCTTTCTTTTTCTTTCTAACTAATCTTTTTTCTTTCTTTCTAATATTTCTTTCTAACTAATCTTTCTCTCATTCTTTCTAATCTTTTTTTTCTTTCTTTCTTTCTTTCTTTCTTTCTTTCTTACTAATCTTTTTTTTCTTTCTAACTAATCTGTTTTCTTTCTTTCTAACTAATCTTTCTTTCTAATATTTCTTTCTAACTAATCTTTCTCTCATTCTTTCTAATTCTTACTAATCTTTTTTTTCTTTCTAACTAATCTGTTTTCTTTCTTTCTAATCTTTCTTTCTAATATTTCTTTCTAACTAATCTTTCTCTCATTCTTTCTAATCTTTTTCTTTCTTTCTTTCTTTCTTTCTTTCTTACTAATCTTTTTTTTCTTTCTAACTAATCTGTTTTCTTTCTTTCTAACTAATCTTTCTTTCTAATATTTCTTTCTAACTAATCTTTCTCTCATTCTTTCTAATCTTTTCTTTCTTTCTTTCTTTCTTTCTTTTTTCTTTTTTTTCTTTCTAACTAATCTTTTTTTCTTTCTTTCTAATATTTCTTTCTAACTAATCTTTCTCTCATTCTTTCTAATCTTTTCTTTCTTTCTTTCTTTCTTTCTTTCTTACTAATCTTTTTTTTCTTTCTAACTAATCTGTTTTCTTTCTTTCTAACTAATCTTTCTTTCTAATATTTCTTTCTAACTAATCTTTCTCTCATTCTTTCTAATTCTTACTAATCTTTTTTTTCTTTCTAACTAATCTGTTTTCTTTCTTTCTAATCTTTCTTTCTAATATTTCTTTCTAACTAATCTTTCTCTCATTCTTTCTAATCTTTTTCTTTCTTTCTTTCTTTCTTTCTTTCTTACTAATCTTTTTTTTCTTTCTAACTAATGTTTTCTTTCTTTCTAACTAATCTTTCTTTCTAATATTTCTTTCTAACTAATCTTTCTCTCATTCTTTCTAATCTTTTCTTTCTTTCTTTCTTTCTTTCTTTTTTCTTTTTTTTCTTTCTAACTAATCTTTTTTTCTTTCTTTCTAATATTTCTTTCTAACTAATCTTTCTCTCATTCTTTCTAATCTTTTCTTTCTTTCTTTCTTTCTTTCTTTCTTACTAATCTTTTTTTCTTTCTAACTAATCTGTTTTCTTTCTTTCTAACTAATCTTTCTTTCTAATATTTCTTTCTAACTAATCTCTCTCATTCTTTCTAATCTTTTCTTTCTTTCTTTCTTTTTTCTTTCTTTCTTTCTTTTTTCTTTTTTCTTTCTTTCTTTTTCTTTCTAACTAATCTTTTTTCTTTCTTTCTAATATTTCTTTCTAACTAATCTTTCTTCTTTCTTTCTAATATTTCTTTCTAACTAATCTTTCTTTTTCTTTCTAACTAATATTTTTTCTTTCTTTCTAACTATTCTTTCTTTCTAACTAATTTATCAATCAAAATTTAAACTACTTTAAACTTCAAACTACTTAAAACTTTAACTACTTTTAACTTCTTCAAACTCTCTGGTCCGGCTTTCTCAAGCCAACTTAAAGTTTGTCTCAACAAACTTTTTTTTCTAGTTTCATGCTGTTACTACAGTACAGATGATCAGTGCCGCTTCGTGATCTGTCTCCATACATCAGACACAAACACATTTAAGTGAATTTCATTATAAAACTAATAGAATTACAAAGCTGAGACTTTGTATCATATCAGAATTAACAAAGCTTATTGTCATTTATTCGATGGGAGGAGCTACAATGTTTTATTGCAAGACCCTGATAAGAATAACTTTTTTAACACTGAATTTAAAAAAAATTGCTTTAATGATATATATTAGCGACAGAACTTACCATACATCCAAAGCCATGCTGTGTGCTGGGATAGACACTGTGTGAGAGTGTGTGTGTGTGTGTGTGTTATTAGGGTGACCCCGGACTAGATTTCCCTAGTCTACTAGCACAATATTAATTTAATGACTTAAATGTACAGTATAGGCCAC
Source organism: Leuciscus idus (assembly GCA_021554675.1). NCBI lineage: Eukaryota > Metazoa > Chordata > Actinopteri > Cypriniformes > Leuciscidae > Leuciscus > Leuciscus idus. Next base: position 2,382,721 of record CM038640.1, on the reverse strand, counting down.
GGGGGGAGTGGCATTGGAAAATGGTTTGTTTCAGGGCTGAGAAAGAATATTATATGTAACATTGTTCTACATTACAGAGAAAAACTGAACCATAATAATGGGCCTTTAAAATATAAATTAGACATGCGCCTAATAATAGCACACAGCTATCTAGGTTAGCGTGTGAGTGAGCGGAGATGTAAAGTGGCTAATATTAGGCTACCACTGGGATGTGCCAAATAAGCCATGCTTGAGGTTGAGGAATGATCGATTGGATTTCGGCCCGACATCATCATCATCATCATCATCATCATAGACCATCCGAGTGTGACGTGTTGAAAAAATGGCTGATGTGATGATTAATGTGTGAATATTCCCAAACTCTTTGTGAGTGTGATCTCTCTATGGGTTCTGGGATTGTCATATTTCTAAAAATAAATATAAAAACGTCTGTATTAAAGTAAAAATGATGATAAAAACGTCTTTGGAATGGAATTATAACAAGTACTTTTGGTGTCTTCGTCATATTTATTTTCATTTAAAAGCAACAGCCCTAAATGACATCAGCACACGAGTGTGAGTTGCGTGATCTCCATCTGTGTGTGATCCACCGCGAGCAGAGAGAACTGTCCGGTTCAGTCGAATCTCAGACAGCCCAATCATTTAGAGCGGAGACACGTGTGGACTGACGGGGTGGATGTAGTCTTAGTAAATGAAATAATATGCTGAAGGTTTATGGCACAAAGTAGACGGTGTGTATATGTTGTGACCCTGACAGGATCTCTGTGTGTGTGTGTGTTAGAATGCTTCAGATATGCCTGAGACCATCACGAGCAGAGACGCCGCTCGCTTCCCCATCATCGCCAGCTGCACTCTCTTTGGCCTCTACCTGTTCTTCAAGGTGACGTGTGTGTGTGTGTGTGTGTCTGACTGTGTGTGTGTGTGTGTGTCTGACTGTGTGTGTGTGTGTGTCTGACTGTGTGTGTGTGTCTGACTGACTGTGTGTGTGTGTGTCTGACTGACTGTGTGTGTGTGTGTCTGACTGACTCTGTGTGTGTGTGTCTGACTGACTGTGTGTGTGTGTGTGTGTGTAACTGACTGTGTGTGTGTGTCTGACTCTGTGTGTGTGTGTGTGTCTGACTCTGTGTGTGTGTGTGTGTCTGTCTGACTGACTGTGTGTGTCTGACTGACTGTGTGTGTCTGACTGTGTGTGTGTGTGTGTCTGACTGTGTGTGTGTGTGTGTGTGTGTGTGTGTGTCTGACTGTGTGTGTGTGTGTGTGTGTGTGTGTCTGACTGTGTGTGTGTGTGTGTGTGTCTGACTGTGTGTGTGTCTGACTGTGTGTGTGTCTGACTGTGTGTGTGTCTGACTGTGTGTGTGTCTGACTGTGTGTGTGTGTCTGACTGTGTGTGTGTGTGTCTGACTGTGTGTGTGTCTGACTGTGTGTGTGTCTGACTGTGTGTGTGTCTGACTGTGTGTGTGTGTGTCTGACTGTGTGTGTGTGTGTGTGTCTGACTGTGTGTATGTCTGACTGTATGTGTGTCTGACTGTGTGTGTGTCTGACTGTGTGTGTGTGTCTGACTGTGTGTGTGTGTGT
>CM038640.1:2366146-2371146 GCA_021554675.1 Leuciscus idus | reverse complement strand
AATTATGCGTAGACTATATTTAATTAGGAAAGAAAACTTGTCCTTATAAAGGTAAAAATGCAGATAAAAGGTAAAAAGCAATTTAAACTTATTGGAAAAGATACAAATATGAAGAATGTCAGAAACTTCAGAAGTCTCTGTGCTTTAGCAGGTTTAGGACTGACGTTGACACACACAATCAGCAAAATATTGTCTAATTATCATTGTCGACAAAATCCAAGAAAATATTGAAATATGCAAATACTGCACACCTGTAGTTAATGTTGAGTTGAGCCGTTCTGCTGGTGTAAGAGGAAGTTCAGCGCTCAGTGACACACACACACACACACACACACACACACACACACACGTCACACCTGGACGACAGATGTGTTTCTCACTCTGTCTACAGTCATCAGCACTTTCAGCGGGATCTGAAACACTGCGGATCACACTCACACACTGAGGAGTCGGAGAGTCGATGTGCCACTCAAAGGCTCCACTTGAAATAAATGTTAAAGTTATAATGAAAGTTCCTGCTCTAGTTCTGTGTAATCGAGTGTGTGGGAAGACATGGCTGGATCATCCGGTTTCTGGGAACGGTGAAATTTATTTTTTAAATCATTTTTTAAATGTTTTTAAAGTCTCTTCTGCTCACAAAAACAGTAATGTGGTGAAATATTATTACAATGTAAAATAGCTGTTTTTCTTATATATATATATATATATATATATATATATATATATATATATATATATATTTTTTTTTTTTTTTTTTTTATTATTACTCTGGTTTGAGTTCATGTTTGGACGTCACGTACGTGATTAAGCTCAAATGTATTGCTGAGTTTTGCAGTGAGTGCACGAGGCTCTGTGTGTGACGTGTGTGACGTGTGTGTGACGTGTGTGACGTGTGTGACGTGTGTGTGTGTGTGTGTGTGTGTGTGTGTGTGTGTGTGTGTGTGTGTGTGTGTGTGTCAAGTCAAGTTTATTTGTATAGCGCTTTTCACAATACAGATTGTATCAAAGCAGCTTCACAGTATTAAATTAAAATAATACAACAAAGTTTGTTTCAAGAGGAATTTATTGATTGATAAAATTAAATTAAATATCCCCAAAATATCCCCAACTGAGCAAGCCAAAGGCAACAGTGGCAAGGAACCGAAAAACTCCATCAAGTGACCTAATGGTGTCCTAAAACTCCATCAGGTGACCTAATGGAGAAAAAAAAACCTTGGGCGTGTGTGTGTGTGTGTGTGTCCTGACAGCACTGGGTGGCCAATAACCTGTTTGGCCTGGCGTTTGCCCTGAACGGCGTGGAGCTGCTCCACCTCAATAACGTCAGCACTGGCTGTATCCTGCTGGGAGGACTGTTCGTCTACGATGTGTTCTGGGTAAGATGGTCCTGGTTTAGCGCGCTCATGATCCGTACAGTACGTGACGGTCTCAGAACTCTGTCCTCCATTTACTTTCAGGTGTTTGGCACCAACGTGATGGTGACCGTGGCCAAGTCCTTCGAAGCCCCGATTAAGTGTGAGTATGTCCATGATCACTCACCTCAGCGCTCTCACTGTACGCTCTCACTGTACGCTCTCACTGTACGCTCTCCTCAGCACTCACACTGTACGCTCACTGTTTGCTCTCACTGTACGCTCTCCTCAGCACTCACACTGTACGCTCTCCTCAGCACTCACACTGTACGCTCTCCTCAGCGCTCGCACTGTACGCTCTCACTGTACGCTCTCCTCAGCGCTCGCACTGTACGCTCGCACTGTACGCTCTCCTCAGCGCTCACTGTTTGCTCTCACTGTACGCTCTCCTCAGCGCTCTCACTGTACGCTCTCACTGTACGCTCGCACTGTACGCTCTCCTCAGCACTCACACTGTACGCTCTCCTCAGCACTGTACGCTCTCCTCAGCACTCACACTGTACACTCGCACTGTACGCTCTCCTCTGCGCTCTCACTGTACGTTCACACTGTACGCTCTCCTCAGCGCTCTCACTGTACGCTCTCACTGTACGCTCTCCTCAGCGCTCGCACTGTACGCTCTCACTGTACGCTCTCCTCAGCGCTCGCACTGTACGCTCTCCTCAGCGCTCTCACTGTATGCTCGCACTGTACGCTCTCCTCAGCGCTCTCACTGTATGCTCGCACTGTATGCTCTCCTCAGCACTCACACTGTACGCTCTCCTCTGCGCTCTCACTGTACGTTCACACTGTACGCTCTCCTCAGCGCTCTCACTGTACGCTCTCACTGTACGCTCTCCTCAGCGCTCGCACTGTACGCTCTCACTGTACGCTCTCCTCAGCGCTCGCACTGTACGCTCTCCTCAGCGCTCTCACTGTATGCTCGCACTGTACGCTCTCCTCAGCGCTCTCACTGTATGCTCGCACTGTACGCTCTCCTCAGCGCTCTCACTGTATGCTCTCACTGTACGCTCTCCTCAGCGCTCTCACTGTACGCTCTCCTCAGCGCTCGCACTGTACGCTCTCCTCAGCGCTCTCACTGTACGCTCTCCTCAGCGCTCTCACTGTACGCTCGCACTGTACGCTCTCCTCAGCGCTCTCACTGTACGCTCGCACTGTACGCTCTCCTCAGCGCTCTCACTGTACGCTCTCCTCAGCGCTCGCACTGTACGCTCTCCTCAGCGCTCTCACTGTACGCTCTCCTCAGCGCTCTCACTGTACGCTCGCACTGTACGCTCTCCTCAGCGCTCTCACTGTACGCTCTCCTCAGCGCTCTCACTGTTTGCTCTCACTGTACGCTCTCCTCAGCACTCACACTGTACGCTCTTCTCAGCACTCACACTGTATGCTCTCACTGTACGCTCTCCTCAGCGCTCTCACTGTACGCTCACACTGTACGCTCTCCTCAGTGCTCACACTGTACGCTCTCACTGTACGCTCTCACTGTACGCTCTCCTCAGCACTCACACTGTACGCTCTCACTGTACGCTCTCCTCAGCGCTCTCACTGTACGCTCACACTGTACGCTCTTCTCAGCGCTCTCACTGTACGCTCACACTTTATGCTCTCCTCAGCGCTCACACTGTACGCTCACACTGTACGCTCTCCTCAGCGCTCACACTGTACGCTCACACTGTACGCTCTCCTCAGCGCTCTCACTGTACGCTCTCACTGTATGCTCTCACTGTACGCTGTCCTCAGCGCTCACACTGTACGCTCTCCTCAGCGTTCTCACTGTACGCTCTCACTGTACGCTCTCACTGTACGCTCTCACTGTACGCTCTCCTCAGCGCTCACACTGTACACTTTCACTGTATGCTCTCCTCAGCGCTCACACTGTACGCTCACACTGTACGCTCTCCTCAGAGCTCTCACTGTACGCTCTCACTGTACGCTCTCACTGTACGCTCTCCTCAGCACTCACACTGTACGCTCTCACTGTACGCTCTCCTCAGCGCTCTCACTGTACGCTCACACTGTACGCTCTTCTCAGCGCTCTCACTGTACGCTCACACTTTATGCTCTCCTCAGCGCTCACACTGTACGCTCACACTGTACGCTCTCCTCAGCGCTCACACTGTACGCTCACACTGTACGCTCTCCTCAGCGCTCTCACTGTACGCTCTCACTGTATGCTCTCACTGTACGCTGTCCTCAGCGCTCACACTGTACGCTCTCCTCAGCGTTCTCACTGTACGCTCTCACTGTACGCTCACACTGTACGCTCTCCTCAGCGCTCTCACTGTACGCTCTCCTCAGCGCTCTCACTGTACGCTCTCACTGTACGCTCTCCTCGGCGCTCTCACTGTACGCTCTCCTTAGCGCTCTCACTGTACGCTCGCACTGTACGCTCTCCTCAGCGCTCACACTGTACGCTCTCCTCAGCGCTCACTGTACGCTCTCACTGTACGCTCTCACTGTACGCTCTCCTCAGCGCTCTCACTGGACGCTCTCACTGGACGCTCTCACTGTACGCTCTCACTGTACGCTCTCCTCAGCACTCACACTGTACGCTCTCACTGTACGCTCTCCTCAGCGCTCTCACTATACGCTCTCCTCAGCGCTCACACTGTACGCTCTCCTCAGCGCTCTCACTGTACGCTCTCCTCAGCGCTCTCACTGTACGCTCACACTGTACGCTCTCCTCAGCGCTCACACTGTACGCTCTCACTGTACGCTCTCCTCAGCGCTCACACTGTACACTCTCACTGTACGCTCTCCTCAGCACTCACACTGTACGCTCACACTGTACGCTCTCCTCAGCGCTCTCACTGTACGCTCTCACTGTACGCTCTCCTCAGCGCTCGCACTGTATGCTCTCACTGTACGCTTTCACTGTACGCTCTCACTGTACGCTCTCCTCAGCGCTCTCACTGTACGCTCTTCTCAGCGCTCTCACTGTACGCTCACACTGTATGCTCTCCTCAGCGCTCACACTGTATGCTCTCCTCAGCGCTCTCACTGTACGCTCTCACTGTACGCTCTCACTGTACGCTCTCCTCAGCGCTCTCACTGTACGCTCTCACTGTACGCTCTCCTCAGCGCTCACACTGTACGCTCACACTGTACGCTCACACTGTACGCTCTCACTGTACGCTCTCCTCAGCGCTCTCACTGTACGCTCTCCTCAGCGCTCTCACTGTACGCTCTCACTGTACGCTCTCCTCAGCGCTCTCACTGTACGCTCTCCTCAGCGCTCACACTGTACGCTCACACTGTACGCTCTCACTGTACGCTCTCCTCAGCGCTCTCACTGTACGCTCTCCTCAGCGCTCTCACTGTACGCTCTCCTCAGCGCTCTCACTGTACGCTCTCCTCAGCGCTCTCACTGTACGCTCTCCTCAGCGCTCTCACTGTACGCTCTCCTCAGCGCTCACACTGTACGCTCTCCTCAGCGCTCACACTGTACGCTCTCCTCAGCGCTCACACTGTACGCTCATGTGAATCTGGGAATGGTAGAAATTCAAGACTTTTTAAAAACAGGGTTCTGGGAAAAAAACTGGGAATATCAAGGAATTGTTTTCCAGGCCTGCAAAAATGAAATGACCATGT
>CM038640.1:2353646-2361146 GCA_021554675.1 Leuciscus idus | reverse complement strand
AAACGGGTTATAAGTTTATTTCATTTGAAGTACTTGTACTAAATGTTACGCTCTTAGATGTTAGAAAAACATCCCTATTATCTCTAGCCTTGGCTACCGCATATAGACCGCCAGGGCCTTACGCTGATTTCCTAAAAGAGTTTGCAGATTTTCTCTCAGACCTATTAGTCAATGTCGATAAAGCACTAATTGTTGGAGATTTTAACATACACGTAGATAATCCAAATGATGCGTTAGGGGCTGCGTTTACAGATTTATTAAATTCATTTGGGGTCAAGCAAAACGTCACCGGACCAACACATCGTCTTAATCATACACTCGATTTAATTATATCACATGGAACCGATCCAACCGATATAGATATCATTCCACAAAGTGATGAAGTCACTGATCACTACATGGTAACTTGCATATTACGTACTGCTGTAATATGTCATGCGGCGTCGCGTTATCAACCAGGCAGAACAATCCTCCCATCCACCATAGATAATTTCTCAAATTGCTTATCTAATCTGTCTCAGCTGCTGCCTGAACCCAAACAAACAGATGAACTAGAAGAACTAACTAGCACTATGAGCACCATTCTCTCTAGAACATTGGATGTGGTTGCACCTATTAAATTAAAAAAGGTCAGAGAGAAAAATAAAGCACCATGGTATAACAATACTACGCATGTTTTAAAGAGAGAAACCCGTATTTTAGAGCGTAAATGGAAACAAACTAATTTAGAGGTCTTTAGAATCGCGTGGAAAGACAGTATGTCACGTTATAAAAAGGCCCTAAAAGCGGCCAGGGCTGAGCACCTCCGCAAACTAATAGAAAACAACCAAAACAATCCAAGGTTTTTATTTAACACCGTGGCTAGACTAACAAATAAACAGACGTCACCCGAACAAAATATCCCGTTACAGTTCAGTAGTAATGATTTCATGAACTTCTTCACTGAGAAAATAGAAAGCATCAGAACCACAATTATAAACGTTCAATCTTCAATCGCGCCTTATAATTCAGCTTCAATTATCACCCCGAAAGAACAATTACAGTGCTTTACAACTATAGAACAAAAAGAGTTAAATAAACTTATCACTTCATCTAAAACAACAACATGTTTATTAGATCCTATACCAACTAAACTACTGAAAGAAGTGTTACCTGTAGTGGAAGATCCTCTCCTCAATATTATTAACTCGTCTTTATCTTTAGGTCATGTTCCAAGAACATTTAAACTGGCAGTTATAAAACCTCTCATTAAGAAACCACAATTAGATCATAATAATCTAGCAAATTATAGACCCATTTCAAATCTTCCATTTATGTCTAAAATATTAGAAAAAGTGGTGTCCGCTCAACTGGGCTCTTTCTTGCAACAAAATGAGATCTATGAAAAGTTTCAGTCTGGATTCAGACCGCATCATAGCACTGAAACTGCGCTCGTTAAAATCACAAATGATTTACTTTTAGCTTCTGACCAAGGCTGTATCTCAATACTAGTTTTACTTGATCTTAGTGCTGCGTTCGATACTATAGATCATACATTACTCTTAGATCGACTACAAAATTATACTGGTGTTCAAGGACAAGCACTAAGCTGGTTCAAATCATACCTATCTGACCGCTACCATTTTGTCTATTTAAATGGAGAAAAATCGATCATAACTCCAGTAAACTATGGAGTGCCGCAGGGATCTGTATTAGGCCCTCTGTTATTTTCAATATATATGATGCCACTTGGAAATATTATAAGGAAACATGGAATTAGTTTCCATTGTTATGCTGATGACACTCAAATATATATTTCATCACGGCCGGATGAAAACGCAAAATTTTCCAAATTGACAGAGTGTGTTAAAGATATAAAAGATTGGATGACCCGTAATTTTCTTTTATTAAATCCAGACAAGACAGAGGTAATACTTATCGGTTCAAAAAACCGCCCACAAAACCTCGCACAATACAACTTTAACATCATAGGATGTCCTGTTACTTTATCCTCTACAGTAAAAGACCTGGGTGTTATACTCGATTGCAACCTGTCTTTTGAAAATCATATTTCATATGTTACAAAAACAGCATTTTTCCACCTTAGAAACATTGCTAAGCTACGTAATATGCTATCAGTTTCTGATGCAGAAAAGTTAGTTCATGCATTCATGACCTCGAGACTGGATTACTGTAATGCTTTACTAGCTGGTTGTCCTGCATCCTCAATAAACAAGCTACAGTTAGTCCAAAATGCCGCCGCTAGAGTTCTTACTAGATCAAGAAAATATGATCATATAACACCGATTTTATCATCACTGCATTGGTTACCTATAAAGTTCCGTATTAATTACAAGGTATTGCTACTGACCTATAAAGCCCTAAACGGTTTAGCTCCAGTCTATTTAACGGATCTTCTATCACCCTATAATCCATCGCGCTCTTTAAGATCACTAAATTCAAGGCTTTTGGTCATACCTAGGATATCCAGAACCACCAAAGGAGGGAGAGCATTCTCACATTTGGCTCCAAAACTCTGGAATAGTCTTCCTGATACTGTTCGTTGCTCAGACTCGCTCTCCCAGTTTAAAACTAGATTAAAGTCGCATCTCTTCAGCCAGGCATTCATATAATCCTACAGTTCAAACTACAATCCGGCCTCTAGCTCATAAATGCCAGAGGAGAACTGGCCCCCGACTGAGCCTGGGTTCTCCCAAGGTTTTTTTTTCTCCATTAGGTCACCTGATGGAGTTTTAGGACACCATTAGGTCACTTGATGAAGTTTTTCGGTTCCTTGCCACTGTTGCCTTTGGCTTGCTCAGTTGGGGATATTTTGGGGATATTTAATTTAATTTTATCAATCAATAAATTCCTCTTGAAACAAACTTTGTTGTATTATTTTAATTTAATACTGTGAAGCTGCTTTGATACAATCTGTATTGTGAAAAGCGCTATACAAATAAACTTGACTTGACTTGACTTGACACACACACACACGTAGCGCTGTGGTCCTCACACAGGTATCCGCTCAGTGCGTCTCCTCAGAAACACACACACACACACACACACACACACACACACACACACACACGGTCCTCACACAGCTCAGTGCCTCCTCTCGCCTGTCCTGTCGGCTTCCTCATGCTCACTCAGCTGCAGAACACACTTGAGGCCGCTTTACACACACATTACATATCAAATCATTCTGTTATATCTTTCATAACTTCATAATCATCTTTATACAAAGTTTGGTATATAAAATCCTGAAACCTCTACAGAGGGCATAACATATGAATACAATATAGTTTTTCAATATTTCTTCTAAAGTGTAACCAAACAATATAATGACACGGGGAAAAAACAACTAAATTCACAAAACGTAGTTCACTAGTCTCACTGCTAACACATTACAGTTCATATCCCAGAAGTCTTCTGTGTTTGCTGTGTTTAACTCATTTTACCTGTAGTTCTGTCTTCAGGAATCCTCCTTTATTAATATCCATAATCTCAGAGAATAACAGGATCAGATCAGCCCAGCTCTCTCTCTCTCTCTCTCTCCCTCTCTCACTCTCTCTCTCTCTCACACTCACTCTCTTTCACACTCACTATCTCTTACTCTCTCTCTCTCTCTCTCCCTCTCTCTCTCTCTCTCTCTCTCTCCTCTCTCTCTCTCTCTCTCTCTCTCTCTCTCTCTCTCTCCCCTCTCTCTCCCCGTCTCTCTCTCTCTTTTCTCTCTCTCTTTCTCTCCCTCTCTCTCCCTCTCTCCCTCTCTCCCTCTCTCTCTCTCTCTCTCTCTCTCTCTCTTTTCTCTCTCTTTCTCTTCTCTCTCTCTCTCTCTCTCTTCCCTCTCCCTCCATCGCTTGTTTAACTCTTCTCGTGTCTCCTGCAGATATGAAGAGTCTTCACCAGAGGAGGCGTCATCGAAAGAGGACGTGACAGAATCTGATAAAGACAAATAAAAGTGGAAAGCAATCATGTGTTCCTCATGGTGACGTGGTCGTTCAGCAAACGCTGGTGTTTGAGCCCGCTCACGCCACTTCTCCACTCTTTTAATGATGTACCGCAGCTTTCAGTGCCTGTGTTTCTCCATCGCCCCTTGTGTCGTTGCCTTCAGCATTCAAATATGAAATTATGCTTTATTTGCTTTGGAAAGGTTTGAGTTATTATGCAGTATTTGAATAGGGTAGATGTTTGACTTCCTGCATGTAATGTCAGGTTACGATGTAGATTTATTAAACATCTGAAGTCTGGAACCTATTACTGTGTAGCGGCTTTCTGTTGTTTGGCTTTTACTCTACGATCTCGTAAGGGATTCAGTTTGTGAAATTTAAGTAATTGTCCCTCTTTTGTTAAATGATGGGACAAAGGCATACCGGATTAAATATTTTTACTTTATACAAGTGTGTAAACAAAAGTGGGACCAAATCTCTCTCTAGAAAGAGTGTTTTTCTGGATGTAGTGTGCGGGTGTTGAGTTCAGTCTTCTCTGTGTGTTTCTACACCTCATGCTTGGCTTGGTCACAATCATTTTACAGTCTCCTCTTGTGTAATCTTTATTTCCTCAATGTAAAAGTGTCAAAGTTTAAGCTTATGTGAGGAGCATTTCTTCCTCAATATAACTTTTATTTGCATTAAACTGTGGTGTTTACCACTGTAGAAAAGCATATCACCAGTGTTTGTTTCAATACTCTTATTTACTCTCTATATAAATTGTACATTGGCATATGCCTATAAAGTTTTGTAAACAATATGAGAACAACCCTGCAGTGTTAAATATTGTGTAATACACAACAATCATCATCATCACCATCATTATCATCACCAGTGCTTCTACTGATAAACTATTGCCCAGCTCATCCAAAACCAGCTGATCTTCACATCTACTTCCTCTGTGGGACATGATCGAGGGTCTTTAACTTTCATTATTAATTCAATGGTAATGAACACAACTTCCACACTCATGATTGACAGATAAACAGCAACAAGTTAAAGAGGGCCAACATCATTACTGTGCACATGCATTTTATATTTGTTCTTGCTTTGTCTAAGAATGAAAATAATCGTCATTACACATTGGATGTATTTATTTTACTCTCTTCGGTCTGGTTTCACAGACAGGGTTTAGATTAAGCCAGGATTAGGCCTTAGTTCAATTAGGACATTTAAGCAACTTTTATAAACATGCCTTAGGGATGGTGTGCATCTCGAGACAAAACCAACACAGGCTCATTTGGAAAATGCAGCAACATTTTTGCAAAATGGCAAATGTGTACATGTGCATATCCCTGCGGTTTCCAGCAGAAGTGAACACTAGAGGCAGTAAAACAAGCACTTTTAATCACTTTCACTCGTAGATTAATAGATGTTTTCACGTGGCTCCTGGCACAATATAATGCTATTACCTCAAAACAGTTTTTACCAAAGTGCATGATTTGTAAACGAGTACATTCTGTAGTTTGCATCACTATAACCAGCTCCAGAAGTTCAGTTTGACTGACGTGTGAAGCTTTAGCTCAGCTGGTACATGACTGTACTTGATTGAGGAGAGCGAAAGACGAGTTATGATAAAAGATCTCAAAGACAGGCTGAAATGGCATGGTTATGATTGCATTTTTGTCACGTTTGCTATTGTTAACACTATCTGGGAAGTTTAGGGATTAGTGTAGGTGTGCGTTATTTTAATGTGATGGAGCATTAAGCTCACCGAACATTTCAGTTCAGAACAGCAGTGATATCTGGGCTAAAGCCTCGCCTGTGAAACCGGGGGTTAGAAATTTAGAAGCATAATGCAAATCATCTTCCTTTATGAAAACTGCACACTTTAGTTCAAGCTAGACACATCATGACATGCGTTACCTTGAAATGAGGAGTGCCAACACTGTGCCATAGTGGCCTTGCCTAATTTTGAAGACAGAAATTTTAAGGAATAAGGATTTTACACAGACATTACAATTTATTACAATGTTGTCACTGCAAAACAAACACAGTTATAAAAATATCTTAACTTATACATTTGTTTGGTAAATGAGTATTGATTCGTATGCACAGAAGTTTGCGGGGCCGAGGCAGATCCATCTTCCATCTTCCAGTGCGGACACACGCAAACCCTCAAGTTCTGCTCCGATGGGGAATTGTTGCTCCACTAGACACTCATCACGTGCCCTGGACTCTCCGGCACAGGGACAAACATGTCGACGCTGTCAAAAGCTGAACCACATTGCAAAATGGTGTCGGTCTGCTCCAGTTCAAGCTCCTACACAAAGAAGCCCTTGTGCTAACACTACAAACCCTGCTGTCATCCATGCAATCAACACCAGTTCAGCAGGGTTTACATGTGCTGTTAATACAGCGGGTTCTTGTGTTCCTCTGCTACTGGACACACAGGCTAAGCTCTCGCTGCTCAACATGGCCACTTATGAGCGTTTCCTGCACACTTGCCCCTCCAGACACCCTCCAGTATGGCAATAAGGCTCTGTCCAACTTCCCTTTTCACATTACGCCCCATGGCAGCAATATCCCGGACTGGACCTGTTTATGAGTCTGGACTGTTCTCTGCTGCTCTGGCTTGTCTTTACGGCCGAAGATTCCCCCTTCGATCCGACCACTGACTCCTCACTGCACTCATGCCTCCTCCTGGGTCTGGCCTCTGACCCCTGCGCCTGCAGCGCTGGACTGACCGCAGTATGAGTACACATCAGCGAGAGATAGAGCCGGTTTGCTGTCCCATTCTGTGTCATCCCCCATTGCCCCCCGTCACATGTTTGGGGAGAAGGATCTTACTCAACTGGTGCATGCACCCCTCGTGGCGTCCGTGTCCTTGAGGAACTCACATGAGTCGGCTGCTGACTCTCCGCTGTCTGCGAGTATCAGGATCTCCTGAATGGCTCAAGCTCGAGTCACAACCGATGTCCAGCCGGATGCCAGAGTGAAACTGGTCATGCTGGAATGATGCATGCTTGGCCCGTGGACACTGTGTGATTATCCCTGCTAGGCTCAGAGGACTGGCCATGGCACCTGAGGGCATCTAGGCGTCCTCATACTGAGGTGTTGCAGGGAGCTGGTCTGGTGGACAGGGTTGGACAAAGACATTGAGCAGCTTGTTTAGGACTGTACTCCATGTTTTGTAAGCGGGAAAACTGGCCCACTAACCCCTCCGCCACTGGGGTCCTTGCCTTGGCCAACTCAACCTTGGGACCACATTCAACTAGAAATCTGCGGTGAACTCCATCATTTGCATTTCCTCATAGTAATTTATGATCTACACTCAAAGTGGCTCTTTCAGATCCAGTTCCCGCTCGGTCCTGCCCAGGTCCTTGACAACAGACACGTGTCTGCCGAGTTTACCAGTTACATCCAAAGCAAGGGATCAAACACATCCAGCTTACTACCATCTACAGTCACATAGGGGCGTAGAGAGATTTAATCAGTCGCTGAAACCGGTCTGAGAGCACACTTTATCCAGAGAGACTTACACTGCATTTCAGGGCACACGTTTTACATTCTTATCAGTTCTTGCTTTCCC